>OX375867.1:81600894-81633894 GCA_947359475.1 Heligmosomoides polygyrus bakeri
CCTAAACGCGCACTGTTCAAGCTGTCGCGCCCATTCGATTGATAGGTTCGACTCTATATGCATTGTTCACGGCGCACTCCACATGCAAGCTGGACAGTCCTAGAGCAGCTCCTGAGTAGGGCGCCTAAGGATTTCTGATAAAACTTCCTAAACGCGCACTCTACAAGCTGTCGCGCCCATTCGATTGATAGGTTCGATTCTATATGCATTGTTCACGGCGCACTCCAGATGCAAGCTGGACAGTCCTAGAGCAATGCCTGAGTAGGAAGGCTAGGAATTTTTGTTAAAACTCTTCATGCGCTCACTGTTCAAGCTGTCGCTCGCTCTACAGGTTGTCGCTCCCCCTCGATTGATTCTGCCAGGCCTATATGCATTATTCAGAGCGCGCGCCATGCCGGCAGTTAGTTCCAAACAGTAGGCCATGCTCGTCCGCATGCATGGATAGGCTCCTTCCATCAGTCCATCAGCCTAACGTCACTCTGCGAGCGGTCGCGCCTACTCGATTGATTCTGCCGGCCAACATGCATTGTTCAGAGCGCGCGCCATGCCGGAAGTTAGTTCCAAACGGTAGACCATGCTCGTCCGAACGCATGGATAAGCTCCTTCATTCAGTCTAACGTCCAGAAGTTGAGGACGCCGCGCACTAACGCGACTTGCCTCAGACGCGGCGCGTGGCGAGCGGAAAACGGCGCTCTTCGGCGCCCTTTTGCGCCGCTTCTTATCTTTTGCGCCGCTTGTGCTTGTTGGACGCAGCGGCATGTCCGGTACTGTAGGACAGAGATATGGAGAAAGCATAGCACTGGTATTTTCCAACTTTTTAAAATTGAAATCCGTGTTATTACTTTACTTCTGATACCACGAAGCTGATGGCAAGTACCAGACGGTGGATCGGAGAGTGCCTCCAATTGTCCTAAAGGTTCAACCCTCCTTTCAAAGCTGTTTTCTATCAACCCTGGTTATTACGGATGTCGATACGCTGAAAGGAGATTTTGTTTTTCGAAACGTGCAAAATATGCGAAGAGCTTCCTTCTATTTCAAGGACTTCATCCACTTATCTAGCGAGTGAAAAACCACGGCTTCCGTCTCCCGGAATTTCGAATTTCACGGCTTCAGCTGACATCCTTCGTGTAAAACCCAAAATAGACAACTATACGAATTTCGCTTTGAACCAGACAATGCTCAAGCTCAGGATAATTTAAATCTAAGAAAGTCATGGTCCGAGCACGACGAACTCATATTTTTATTGAAAGAAAATTTGTGGTAAAAGTTCATTTCTGCAGAGCGTCTCAAAATGGCTACTTTTTTGAGCAAATTAACAGCACCTAGCTCTTCAATTAAAAAATATTTTCAGATGTTGAAAAGGCAAAAATTAGATGGTGTGCTTAGCTAAACGAAGAAAGATCTATACAGAGACTAGAGAGGATTAACAAGTTAAAGTAGAAGTTTAGAAGCAGTGAATATTTGTTATAAATAGTCTGTTTCAAGTTTAGAAAACTCAAACCAAATGGTTTTCGTAAATTTTTTAAAAACAAAGATAAGGATAAAGGACGGCGTTACTCAATCTTTATGGGGTGCGCCACGCGTTCTACTTCTACGTGATGTCGTGGAGGCGATCTGAATGTGCATTTGGTCTATAAATTACTTGCGATGGTCACAGCCGATGGACAAGTCAGCATTTTACCCTTTTCAGACAAGTCTGGTACCAATTCAGCAACCCCGGAAGGCTTGGTTGGCTTAAGCAGGAAATCCGAACCAAGAACCTGAAATCGAGTGCACGCGGCAGCCAGCACCACGTGTGACTGCACCGCACAATGAAAGAATTGCAAATTGAAAATTCCAGGGAACGATTTCCACATACGCTTTGTTTAGACATTTGCGTGTTAGTTAGAAATTTACTGAGGGCAATTTTGTGAATGGATTGCCGTGAGAGGATTTCTGACTGGGGTGGGACATGAAGCTATTGCTCGGGATTTAGCCATTGCTGCGGCTCCTTCTCGATCCGAAAATTCCAAAGAAATCCAAAGCGGCCCACGCATCCGGAGAGCAGTCTGGCTCTGAACTATCATAATCTCACTTGTTCAGTAACTACTGTGTGGCTCTCGTTTTCGATGCCACAGTACCGTAAGAATCTTATATAATGATACCGCATAGGATGTACAGGTTGTGCTACCGACTGTTAATGTCCATTTTCGGGTAATCCTGGTTTTTTGAGCTTTATCGTGGTGGTATTCGTTTTCTCCGTAATTTTTGGTTCCATTGTACATAGTTAGTGTTATTCGACGTTTCTAGATAAACATTGTTTCGCTTGAGAATCGATCCGGTAAGCAGCATTTACTCAATGAATCGATTATTAAGCACTGCAATGTTCAAAACGAATGCATGACACAATCTCTTCACACGAACAACTTTTTATGTGGGGACACTTCAGAATGCGGCTGGATGCCGTCGTCGCAGATGGAATCAAAATTCTTTGTTCATTCAAAATCTGTGCACATTTCTTGCAGCAAAGAACTCTTGTAGAGGGTACAAATTTCATTAAAGCAAGAGATTTTTCTGCTTTTGTTATAAAAAGTCTATTTTGACTTTAGATTTCTACTGAAAAGTGTTTTGCCGAAAACGAAATGTGTCCAGTTTAGCATGCAAAAATATGCTGGTTAGAAAGGAAAATGCCCAGCTTAAAATGAAAAGTGTCCAGTTGGAAGTGAAAATTGTATACAAATATGTGAAAAGTTCCTGTTTTGAAAGAAAAATTGCGCATAAATACAAGAAAAATTAAGGATAAAGAATCCATTATACTTCTACGGGATGTCGTGGAGGCGAGTTGAATGCGCGTTTGGTCATACAATGGCGGCCAGTCGATGGGCAGTGAACGCTTCATCCTTCCCAGGGAAGTCTGGCACCAATTCTCCGACCCTGGAGGGATGGAGGGCTTGATTGGCCTGGGAGAGAAACCCAAACCAGGAACCTGAAATCGGTCGCGCGCGACAGGCACTTCCTCCGTCTGCTCTGCACGCGCTCTTTGGAAAAATTATGCAGTTTAAGATCAAAATAGTGCATAAATTTAAAGCTTTTGGGACCAGTATTTAAGCACTGATTACACTGCCTAGTAGAATTTTCCGCTCTTAGCTTAATAATATATTCTGTGGGAAATAGTTCATAGACCAAAGAGCGTGTGTGACGTCTTCCATGCAATCCTATTTACTGAAGTCGAGTAGGGTTTCATTTTTAGCGCTCACAAATCCGGAAGCTCCTGTTTGCGGGGGAACGAAGGATGATTTACTTACGACGCCCACGCCTGAGACATGGGTCGACGTCGGAGGCATGTGTTTTCTCAGCGACTTTCTCGCGAACACCTATACTAACTAGTCATGCCTTTTCCTCGCAGTCAGAACGTTCGTTCTTTATTCATTCTGCTTCACAGCATCACAATATCAGCACAATATCGCCTCACAATTGTACCCAACAATACTGCATTTGAATTCCAATCAAGTGCTGTACCGAAGGACGGAGCTGAAATTTGGAAATACTATAATATAAGGCTGTAAGGAAAGTTTCCCGCCACTGACTTTGGCGTTCTGCCAATTTTTTGAAAAGTGTTCTGGAACCTTCTCCCAATAACGCATATATAGGCTGACCTATTACCCACATGCAGCACTATTGTCGCCATGATCCGTTGCGACTATGACAGATAAAATCGTTCTCGACTGCAAGCAAGTTCGACCGCTTCTGCTTTTCGAGTTCGAGAAGCAAAGCAGTGCAAGAGTCGTGGTGGATAACATATGTGGAACGACGGGTCCTGCCTCTGTCTCCTACGATACAGCAAAAGCATGGCTCCGGAAGTTTTAGAACGGAAACCATTGCTTGTAGGACCTTCTTTCCTGAACTGGGGTTCTGAACTTCTTGACTTTACGGCGGACCAACCACGGTCTGGAAATCCAGTTGTGCAGTGAATGGGAGCGCCTTCTGGAGCTGGTTCAGGAAGATCCCCGGCGTTGCACCGGTGAACTGGCAGAGGAACTCGAGTGCAATCACATCACCATGTCTCAATAGGCCTTCGGAAGACATGTAGATATGGTGAATGGATACCGCATGAAATTGGCGGCCACCAGCTAAAGGTGCGTCAGGATGCGTGCATGAACTTCCTGACCTTACGACGGAGTTTTTCTTGGCTTGAGAACGTGGTCGCTGGCGATGAGAAGCGGGTATAGTCTACGTTGAGCACAAGCGAAGGCGTCAGTGGCTTAGTCGCGGCGAAGCACGAGTTCCCAGGACAAGACCGGAACTTCACTCAAAAAAGGTGATGCTCAGTGTCAGGTGGAATTGCAAAGGAGTCCTCCCCTGGGAGCTGCTACCTGCAAACCCTACTGTCTGTAGCGATGTCCACTGCAGGCAGTTGGAGATCGTTGAAGCGGCTCTTCGTGGGAACAAGACGAGATCTTCTTCCTTCACGACAATTGCAGGGGGACTCAGAAAAAGCTTCAGTGTTTCGGATGGCCAGTCTTTGCTCCAACGCACTACCATTTGTTTCCATCATTGTCAAACCAATTGCACAAGAAACAATTTGACGACAGGGAGCAACCTTAAAAGTGTCTCATTGAGTTTTTTGGTCAAAACCTCGAGAATTCTATAGAAACAGATTTACAAATTACCTGACAAGTGGCAATATGTTGTAGATAATAATGGTGCATGTATTCGTTAGTTGTTTATGTATGGAACGAGGAAAATAAATTTGAATGAAAGTAAACGAGTGGCGGGATAGTTTCCCTATAATCTAATAAGAGCTAATTGGTGACTGTTAAAAACAGAAACTAAGCGAGAATTTCTGTCCGATAAGCAGAGGTGCAGGTTCGACTCCTGTCCGGCGCTAGAGTTTTGGTAACAAAAAACATCGCTATAGCGCCTTATAACTCAGTGACAGCTACTTAGCACTTCAAGAAATCCTGACTTTAGTCAAGCAGCTGTTATCTAGATCTGCAGACTAACCTTGTCCCCATCGGGCAGCGAGCTCGGGGCTGCAGGTCCTGTTGGCTTGTGCATCTTGGCGCCCATGATGTGTGGACAGTGACATCTGAAAATACGGCGTAAAAGTTTGGCGACATCCTTGGACAAAAACGCATCGAAATCGAGTACGCATAGGAATCGCAGACAGAAACTCAGTGCGTTGCGCGTCCCACAAAGCGATTGAATAATGTTAAGCTTCGGCTTTCACCTTGCAGCGTTTCCTAGTTATCTAATAATCGGCTTATTTCTGCGCGATTTTTTGCCTGCATATTCTGGAAAGGTATACCGCGAAAGCGTTTTGAAATTCAAGCCAGTTTCTTTAATTCTCTTGTGGTTAGTATCGAGGTTGTAAGCTGTTACAACGATGTTTTGTTGCGACCAAAACTCTAGCGCTAGGTGGGTTTCGAACCCGCACCTCCTGCTGACCGGGCTCTCTTAGCGCAGGTGGTGCCATGGTGTAGAGCATTCTCGCCCGGTCAGCAGGAGGTGCGCGTTCGAGACCCATCTATTTCGTCGCAAAAAAACATAATTGTAACAGGGTTTGAAACTGCTCCGACGTCAACACTCAGGTTCGATCCATTCAAGCGATTTCAGGCACTGGTAAGTGGAAAAATCGTGCTAAATGGAGACCAGGAGATTATAGCTTCGCGTACAAATTCGCGTTCAAAGCCATCGCAAAAGGAGTCGGCTTTGCTTACGGAGAATACAGCGTTAAAGGGAATGACCTTATGAGAAAATCCCTTTCATATGGTCGCGGAAATGTCAAATCGACATAGAGCCGCTTAAGCAGAGGTAGTTTCAAGTCAACGCTATCGCTCAACTCTCCCCCCTCCCCCCCCCCCCCCCCCTCCCCTGATTATTCAAGCGACTCTTACATCATACATCACTTGACGTCATTATTTTTCCAATTTGTTCTCATTTCAGTCGATTAAGGAAATCTCCCATAAACCATGGAAAATTTGGACCTATTCTAACCGGAGAGGGGAATACACTGTTTTGAGGCTCCACTACCTATCCTGAGGTTCTACATAAGTTCAACTGCTGTCGTATAATGCGAAGACTTTCATTTAAATTCAGCGGAAATGGTTATATGGCATGGGATGGCCTAGGCAATTGGCACTTCAGGGCTGACCCCTCCGACTAGAATAGAAAATTTTGGTGGTATGGAGAAGATATTACACTACTATTGTGCATTCAAATAATTCTAATTCCGAGGTCACAATGGTTTTCTTCGGCATTTAAACAACTTAAACAATTTGCTTGTTCAAGTCAATCTTTTTTCGGAATTTCAGGAATACATGAAACTGACAAAAGGAGTGGCGCCGACAAAATATTGTTAACAGACGTCAGGAGCAGTCAATTCAGCCATCTCCAAACTAAGGCATATGTCATACCATCACCCTGAGCTCACCCTGAGCGAAGCCCCATCGCTCCGCGCGATCGATATGGGGGCTTATCATTAGGCCTCGCTCGGGAGTGAGCGGTGGTATGACATAGGTCTTGGACCCTCCCTGACTATGACATAGGCCTAACACTGATTACCAGCAGCTGACATTTATTCACGACTCTCCTACAAGTGACCTAACTAGCGGCTAAGGGTACTCTCGCCGCTTCGGCATCTGTATCGACCCGTTGATCATCAAGTTGCTCGAAAGGGCGTCAGCACCGTCTCCATTTGTCCCTGTCGCGTGCCAGAGTGCTCCAATAGATTCTCCTCGTTGAAGAGACACGAGGAGCGTCATATCATTCGTTCAGGGCCTCAGGAAGAAGTCCGACCAACAAGTTTGTGGGCTTCCTGGTGTCTTCTTGACATCCCGCGGAATCCACTCGCTAACGGTTTTCGTCCAGGGGGTGCCTGTGAAGCGCACTACATGGTTGGCCCCACCTAATTTTCGACGAATTGGCCCATGCGACAGCGTTTCTGATCTTCAAATCTCGACGAATCTCGGAACTCCGGAGGCCTTCGCTCACTTGCGCGTTCGGAGTTTCGTACTCTTGAATCTCGTCTGCATGGCATGGATTGTGTGTTCGTCCCGCTCACGTAAAGCCCAGGTCTCTGACAGGCTGCAGGAAGACCAGTGTAGCCGAATAGGTGTGTACTGAGCAGGACGTTCTTCGTCTCCTTCTCAACTTCCTTGACGCTAATGAAAGCCCCAAGCTGCTCATTTCCTGCTGCCCAGCTCTGGCGTTAGGTCATTGGTAATGAAGACATCTCGACCCAGATACACGTAGCCGGAGCACTCGGAGATATTCGTTTCGTTGAGCGCGAACGGGGCTCCAGAAACTCGTCCGTTCCTTATGAACATCGTCCTCGAAAGATTCAGCTGCAGTTCAACGTTTCTACAAGTGGTGTGCGCAATTACGATTCACAATTTATGCTTTTACGATTTACGATGATTTTTGGCAATTTTTTAACGATTTACGATATTTTGGGCCGTAAATCGCAAATTTTCGTAAATCTCTTCGGTGCAGAGATTGCAGGTGTCCACATAACGTGTACAATTTCGGTTATAACGATGTACCTGCTTTTAAAGACTTCTCTCATAGCTATTTGCTATTTTCTATCTACTCTTCTATGTTCTGCTGCGGCACTGTGACAGAAAAACGCAGCTTTTGCCGCTCGAGTTCGACTCATCTGCTTACCCAATTTTTCACCTCTTCAAGGACTGCCGACTTAGTATCAGAGCTGTACCAGAGAAGAGGCAAGGACAATAAATGATTAGAAATATAAAATCCTGGCGGCGATGAAACTAGGCTAGCCCTCTTTCTTGTCGCACTCTAGCACTTTTCACATTGCAACTGCCTGAGAACATTACATTCCAGTCCTCAGAAAAAGGTGCAAATTCGCCATGTACCGGAAGGAATATGATCGCCTGCTGAACCATATATGCTGAATCATATAGTATTTTCATCCACGGTGCGACATAAACAAAACTTTTGACATTTTTCAGAAAAAAGTGAAGTGGTTTTGACGCCTTTGATGTCCTTTTTGAATGGTTTGATTTCACAAGGCTAGTGAAGAGCAGGACTGGAGAATACAAGCAGTCATTGATTAGTGATGTAATATTTGGGACTTTCCGAAATCGAACAAGTGCAAACAAACATGCAGGCGAAGTAAATGCCGAAAGTAATTGCTTGGTATCGTCAAACGACGTTCTTTCATTCCGGAAGTTATGGATGCCTTAAAAAAATGATGAAGGGTAAAGCACGGCGTTAGTCAGTTCCTGTTTGAGATGCGCTATTCATTGTACCTTCATAGGATATCGTATAGGTCATTTGAGTGTGGGTTTAACCTATAGAACGACTTGCGGTGGCCAGCGTCACGAGACCGGCCACTAGGTGGCGCTAATTAACTAGTTTTCTAGATGATTATGTAGGCGCCAGTTCATAGTCAACAGAAGTGTAACGCGTGGCATATACCCAAGAGACTAATTAGTGGAGGACGACCTCATTTAAACGGCTATTCACTCGAAACTAATCTGATCAAGGAGCAAACATTTATAGTGTCGGTCCTGGAGGACTGTGCGGACATAATACGGTCTGCTAAGTAGCAAGCCTCCTGGGTAAGTCCTCACGCTTCCTCGAATTCTGTTCCTTCTTCTCGCACATGAAAGTAAGAAAGTCCTATAAAAGTCTCCTATTCAGCTGTAGACACAAAGAAGCCAAGTTGCTTTCCCGCATCTAAAATATTTACCTTTTCACGTCAATAAATGGATATTCAGAAAAAGTATTTCTTCCAACTTCATGGGATAAGTGAGAGAATTTGGTGTGATACTGGTAAAGGGCGCATGTAGCGCAGTCGGAGGAGGCGCCGACGGTCGCGTGCACCCGATACCAGGTTCCTGGTTCGGATTTTTCGCCCAAGCCAGCCAAGCCTTCCATCCCTCCGGGGCTAGTGAATTGGTACCAGACGTGTCTGGGAAGGTCAAAGCGCTGAATTGTTCATCGGCTGGCCACCGCAAGTCATTGTATGGCAAAATACGCATTCATATCGCCTCCACGACATCCCGTAGAAGTAGAATGCGCTGGCGCATCCCAAAAGGGATTGAGTAGTATTGAGTAGTTGAGCGTTCTTTATCCTTTATTATATTATAACATTAGCAATAAAATGTCCTTTTCACCCGGATGTGTCGTCGCTCGACTTCTGTCAGCGTTCGATCCTGATTTCACTCCTCCTACAAGGAGATGGATTGCAGTTGGAGATGCTCTAAAATAGCTTCCATGTCTGACATACGCTTGGGTGGCGGCTGGATATGTTGATGATCACCCGGGGCTCTTCTCTACGCCTACCGATTATGCCTTCAACGAAGAACAAGTAGTGATGCCTTGTCAGGGAGAGGAAGATTGTTTGTCCCTAGCGTTTGTAAGATGCTGCTGGTGTGATAAGCGATTATACTTTTAAATGTTTCATAGTTCTATATCATAACTGTTGATTATCATTGCCAGCAATGAACACAGTTCCTTCATGTGAGCAAGGAATTTTTTAAATGTTAGCGATCCAATAGTGATACAATGCAAATACGATCTATTGAGAGGTGACTCAAATGAAAGCCCAAAAGGCTAGGTTTAAATACTAAAAGCATTAATCGTGTACAAATTGACTCCTGTGATCACGCAAGCCCATAGTAATAACGACCCGATGTGGGCAGAAACATTGGCGACACCGGGGACCGAACCATCAAACCCGCTCGGTGCGCCCGAGGGGCGACCCCGCTACCACTTCGTCAACCGACCACATTGGTGGGTGGCAGCAGGGTGCCATGAACTTCGCGCTCACGCGTCCGCACGGTTTTCTTCGACCACAGAAGAGCATTCCGATCTATGGCTTTGGACTCCCAACACGGGAACCTACATCCTGTAGAAGTTGCATCGCAGAAGCTCACCGCCACTCTGGATGCTCTCCTCGCTAGATCCAAGTTAGGCTACCCATGACGTGTAAAATCTCTTTTTATTCATTTCATAGACATTCCAGACAATTAAAGAAATACTGCGCTTTTAGATTAATCTTAGAACAGTTAAAGTATTAGGCTGGTCGGAATGCTTCTAAGCAGAAGTTATGGTAAGATTCAACATCACATGTCCTTGAAATTATGAGCTGAAAGGTCTTTAAATAACTGTGTTGTCCTTATATCATGTGTTATTCCATATTTACGTCAGCGGTCTTAATACACTTTCTACTCGCTTAGAGTAACTCTTTTGGAGCCTTAGTGAAGGAAAGAAATCACAGAGCAAAAATTAATGGAATAATTTAGCATAAACGTTCTTGAACTAGTCATAATTGCAAAGTAATCTAATCAGCGTTACGAGAACAAGGATCTTTTATTATTTTGTTTAGCCTCCAGACTGGCCGCTGTTAGTCGTTTAGTGGGCAGTGAGCCTAAATGCACATTCAAACTGCCTCTATGACAATTCGTAGAAGTGGAATGCGTGGCGCATCCCAGAAAGAGGTCGAACTGCACCGTCCTTTATCCATTATACGCTATTATCTTGTTGAGAAAAATTGCACTCTCTTTCTTTAGAAAATGTCTTACTGCAAAGCTGTTATCTCCACTATTTTGAAGATATTTAAAATTGATATTTTGATCATTGATATTTTGAAAAACTGTGGCAGTTAGAGATATTTATGAAAACTTGGGCGTTTGTAGCGCGGTCGGAGGAGGTATCCTCTGTCGCGTGCAACCGATAGCAGGTTCCTGGTTCAGATTTCCCGCCTAGACCAACCAAGCCTTCCACTCCTCCAGGGTCGGTGAGTTGGTACCAGACTTCTCCGGAAAGGGGAAAGCGCTGACTCGACCATTGAGTGGCCACCGCAATTCATTGTATGGCCAAATACACGTTCAAATCGCCTCCACGACATCCCGTGGCTGTAGAATGCGTGGCGCATCCCAAATGAGATTAAGTAACGCCGTCTTTCATCCTTAATTCTTTATTTAGAAGAATTACACGACGTAATGAACCCTGTGTTATTTCCGTTCCCATGTTTTGTATTTGGGTTTCATGCCTAAGTACTTCCGCTCCGCATTCTGTCTTTCGCTCTTGTCGAAAAAATTTCCGCAAAATTTCCCTGTTATGTTATCTATGTGCGGTAACTACATATAGCTTCTCTCATAGAAAGACTTCGGCTTTTGCTGAAGAAGAGGTCCCTCGCAACTATGAAACTCACATCCCAAGCTTCCTCTGCTCCATTCAGAATCTGAACTTTGATAAGGTATGTGGGTATGGCTTCAGAATGGCTCCTTTTTGTAATCTTAAGAAAGTGAGCATATTCCTCTGCAAGGAGCCATTCGCATTTCTTCGCGATTATTCCTAGATATTTTTCAATTACTGAAGGTTTAACGCTTCTAGCGTCCAGCTTCCTCGACATGAAAGATACTTGATAGTATGCGGAAAAGATGCATATGGAAATCAAAATGATTGTGAAAGTTTTCCGAATTTTATTTTATTTGTTCTATATTCTTGTTTTATTATTTCAGTGCTCTTACGTTCTTTAGCGTTACGCATCCCAAACGCACATGGATCTCTGTCTCCTTTCGAATAATTCTGGCACCTAATGAACCGCAGCGCTGCTCGTGAAATGTGCAATTATCCGGATATAAAAACGTTATTTCGATCGTTTTGAGACACCAAATTGCGTGACGTTTCATGTTATTCAATGCTTTTGCTGCGTTACTCAGCGAAGCGGACAGATCGGAGATTCGCGTGCCGATAGAATACGATGTAGCCATTCCAAAGAAAAAATTCCTGAATTTTACCCCGGAGACAGATTTTTTATAACGGCTTAGAGGTTTTCTAGGGCTTATTGGTTTCGCAAAAACGTTTTTTGGAAAACTTTAGAAATTTAATGGCGGCTGGATAAGCGAAAAACGAAGACCACGTATTACTTCATCCTCAACGAAACTGGATCTTCTCCGGCTCGCGAAGAAACAAAATGAAACTCTGGAAGACGAAGGCGTTACATACCATTCTGATCAAATGATATAGGGTGGAGGTGGGGAAGGCGCCATGCATTCCACTTTTACGTGATATCGTAGTTGCATGCGCATTTGGTCTAGGTACAATGAATTGCTGTAGACAACTCCATGTTTCTTTTTACTGAAAAGGTTAGGTGCCGATTTGGCGATCCCTAGGGATGTATTAGTTTATTGTATTCGTTTGGTTAGCCTGAGCGGGAAATCTGAACCAGGAACCTTGGATGGGATACACGCGACAGGCGGCACCTCCTCCGACTGCGCTACTACACGATTCATATACTAACGAAAAGTAATACATAGTTGCATTTGTTCCTATTGAGTAAAATATATTGAATACAAATCTATCATCTATCAATTACAAAATTAGTGATCAATAATTTTAGGAATTAATAGATTATACCGTTGAGGGTAACGGGTAAAAACTTGTGATTAGAATGCCAACCAAAAATTCATTTTATTCTTTAGAAATTAAATTAACATGGCAGTGACTAGCTTCACATTCTTCATCTCATCTTTCATCTTCATCTTCCACCTCGGCGATTTTCGTACTCCTGTCTTCCAGTCTATTCACCTTCTTCTTCTTCTTCTTCTTCTACTTTTTCTTCTTCTTTTGCATCAGCTCCCACGGCGAGCTTGTATCAAGCTTGTGTAATTAGAACTGTTAATTAACTAAATAAATTTCATTCTTGAAAGGAAATAATTGGGCCATTTGATTTTTCAATGACGTCATTGCACCACACATGGCTCAGTTTTTTTCTTAATATTCATGAGCAATCAAAATTTTAAAAGCCATTTTAATGGGTCAAGATAATTAGACAGAGAGACCCATATGCATTTCCTATTCCATTGGAAGACTAAATTAAATAACGTACACGATCGTGGAAATGTTGCGCCACACAGGGCGAGTGTATGGCTCAATCTCGACGCTTAACGTATCGAAGAATGCGTGTTTTTCTGCAGTTCTAAATCAGTTTCAAAACTCCACCGTAGCTAAGGGCTAGGAATTGAATGACTACTAGATGTAATCCTATAATATAATATAATAATCCATTA
Source organism: Heligmosomoides polygyrus bakeri (assembly GCA_947359475.1). Taxonomy (NCBI): domain Eukaryota; kingdom Metazoa; phylum Nematoda; class Chromadorea; order Rhabditida; family Heligmosomidae; genus Heligmosomoides; species Heligmosomoides polygyrus. The sequence goes on from OX375867.1 coordinate 81,613,920, forward strand.
ATACGTGAATACGTGACATTCTGTTTAATATGGAAGTGTACTTATCCAAATGACTAGCCCAAACGGTGGCTGCTGCTTAGTTATTAAGCTTGTAATTAACAATGTAAGTACAGTAATCACTGAAAGAAGAATAGAAGATCAACAACAGCGCAAGCGCTCACTCTCGGCAAAGAACGTCTCATCACTCACCGTGCATGAAGTATGAGGGACGTCAGAATCAGAAGCAGTGATACCGTCATTGTTCGAAGAGGAATACCAGTAACGAAGTATCGATCCGTTCACTTGAGATGGGCTAATCGATCGCCGACCGATCGCCTCGACCGCAGAAAGAACGTCAACGTCGTCGGGGCGCTGCCCCGAGACCTTGACCCGAGCCGAGCCGGGGTTCTCGAAGGCATGCGATCGGTTCGCGGACGGCGTTTTCAGGATCCGACACGGATTCGGCATTCTTTGGTCGCCATGAGTTCATCGATAGCTCAAGGCAGGACCATGACTGCCTAGAAAAGACAGGGCGTTAACGTGTCTATTATCTGGCCACCGTTGTTCTACTGGCCAGTGAGTCTTCACGGTATCGCGCAGATGAATAGTGCGCGGCGTACACCACAAACGGATTGATAAGCGAAGACCTATTGCACTATCCAATCTTTTCAGACGAAATTTACTCAGCTAGATGGTTGCTCTGGACGTTAGAGTCCATTGTTTAATTGGGCACTTTTTTTGCTCTTCGTTATGTTACTGTTTTTTAAACAATACGTGACGTAGTTATCGTCACGTCCTGAAAACATAAAGAAACCTTTATAATTAGATTAATTCATATAATTTTAAATGTATTTTTAATTTTGATTTATTAATCTTAAAGTTCTAAACCTAATTTTAATATCGTATATCTCTTTGAACGGCTTCGTTGGTCAATCCCTTTGTGAAAGGCGCCATGGCCTTTAGTTCTACTGAATATCAAGGAGATATTAGGTTGTCCGGAAAGTTTTTGGACCAATTGCATTTAAAGATCCAAAACAGCGTATCTTTGCCAGCTGAAGTTGTGAGTGGGCCGGATTCAGATGTGTTTCATGTCCTGTATATGTAACTGCCAGTAGCATGTGCGACGTATCGTCGTCTCCTGTTCCCAGTGACGCCTTCGCAATGGACGACAAGAAGATGCTCTACCGACCAGCTATCCTTCTACAGTACCGTTCCGGCCGATCCGCGAACGAGGCCCATAGCTTTCTACAGGAGACAGTGATGGAGCAGCCCCCCTCTCGGGCGACGTGCTTCAATTGGCACCGCAAGTTCGACAACGGTGACGAATCGCTCGAAAATTCCCGACGCAGAGCTAAACCAAACACGCAGAACAGACGGCTCGTACTCGCCACCTGTGCTGCTCGACCAGACCTTCCTGTATGCAAAGTTTCAGACCTCACAAATCCTCCTAAGTCCACAGCACACGCTGCCCTTCGGTCTTCAGGCAAAGTCGCGATGTTGCTTCGAGTCGTACCACATGCTTTGACGTCTCAGGGCAAACGGAAGCGTGTCGATATCTGCACTTCCCTCCTCAACCGTCGCCGTAGGATCGACTCGATCGTCACGATGAATCAAAAGTATTACAATTTGGTGCGTCGCAAGTGCTGGGTGGTCTTCGATGAGTTGCCCCAACCAGCCGAAACGTCTTGATCACGACAAAAGAGAGTTGCTTTCCTTCTGGTGGGACATTAATGGCACAGTATTTTGGGAGTTTGGGAGTTGGTTCCTACCGGTTCCATGGTAGACTCGAATATGTTCTGCGCTCAGCTGGAAAAATGAAAAAAATCGCAATCACAGAAGAGGAAAAATTCTCATGGATAACGCCAGACCATACACAGCAAAGAATAAGCAGAAGAAGTTGGAGGAACTCGGGATTGGACTGTTATCCCATCTGCCGTACTCATCTGATCTTGCACCCAGTGTCTACCACGACTTCCGGTCGCTGCAGTCCTTCTTCGCTGGAAAAAGTTCGCAAATCAAGAGCAACTCAAAAGTGGTGTCAACGACTTCTTCTTGTCCGGGATTCCGGAGTTCTTCGCTCGTGGTATCCGCTCTCTACCGGAAAGATGGCAAGGTGTAATAGATCATAATGGTGAATATTTTGTTGGATCGTAGTGGTTGTTAATAAAGGTGTTAACTATATGTACAATGTTCTCCGACATTAGTCTAAAAACTTCCCGGGCAACCTAATAATTTGAGTGCCTGATTGGCCAATAAATGGCTTGTGATGGCCATCCGATGGACAAATCAATTGTTACATGATGTATTGCTGCGATCAAAACTCTTGCGCCAGGCGGGGATCGAACCCACATCTGCTTTTCGGGCAGCGATGCTACGCCTTACACCACCATCGCTGTTTGACCCCACATAACATACGCGATATAACATAAAGGGAAGTCGCGAAAGGGAGTTTGTCTTTCCGGAACCGATTTGATCGACCCCAGGTGGACGGCAAACTTATCATTAGGTGATCGGGCCGGAATCCGACATGGAAGCAATCAGTGCCGTTTCCGAATGCACCAACACTCTCTTCTTAGTAGTTGAGCGTTTATGGAAGTGGCGAACTTTGTAGGCTTAACACTTAGTTTCTGGAAGCTTATAGGACATCTTATCTTTGCGATTCGTCATCGTGGACCCCAATGACGTGGGTTCAATATTTGAGCAGTAAAGAACTCCGGGTGTTAATGTGGCACCAAAATTCTACACAGAAATTGCTGAATCGTACGAGTTTTTCGGTGAATTTTTATTATTTCCGCATTGCATTGCAATCCTCACGAGAATATTTAATTTGAGATGATCGGCGACCATCACAGCACTTGACATTTCAGTGGATTCCGTGGTGGTGACGAACCCGACCATCCTTGTGTGGCTGGCTGGCCTGCCATTGTCGTTTCCGCATTCTCTTTCTTCCCTTATTCTCTTTCTCGACAATTTTAACAGAGCGTTGTGATGCTTACACTATTCCCTACGGAAAGTCTTTAGAAGACGTTTAAACAGCTACTACTTTGCAATGGTAACAGATAGTCTTTGCCGAACGATGCAAGAAATTCCTTCCACAGAGAAGCAGGTGATTATACTAGTCGCTGTTGTACACATAACGCTCCATGCCAAAGTATCTTTTAGAGCTAAGTTGTCGATTTAAAGCTCCAAAGGGTTACCGCTAAATGGACATACTCCATTGGTAAGAGGTGCTTTCAGAGGTGGAAATTCACACCGTCCACCAATGTCCACTGTCAAAGGTAGCATGATCGTTTTTGTGTTGAGCGACCGCTCAGGAAGAAAAAGAAATCGTTCAGTAGTTTTAGGGTGGATATTGCACCAGGACGGCTAAGTACCAGCGCAGTCGGAGGAGGCGCCGGCCATCGTGGGCATCCCAAATCGTGCCTCTTGGTTCGGGGTTTCTCGCCAGGGCAACCAAGCCAACCAAGCCAACCAAGCCAACCAAGCCCTCCATTCTGCCGGGGTTGGTAAATTAATAGGGGGTTTCAAATACCGGGTTGGTAAATTAATACTGAGTAAATTAATAGTGAAAATAAAACACTTACTTCTTCTTTAATACAGTAAATATGCAAGGTTTTTTAAAGAAAATAAAGTAAAGTTTATTTTTAAAGTTAAAGTAAATATGCGAAGTTTCTTATTTTTTATTTTTCTTCAAAATGGTTCGCTTAAGTCTTATCTTTTTGTCATCAAGCAATGAGGTTTCCGTAGAAAGTCCTGTTTTCTTGGAAAAGAAAGAGAAAAACGAATAAAAAAGTAGCAGTTACTGCGGACTAAATCTGATAGAAAGTGAATCTGATAGTAGTCGTGCTTCCATGTTTTCTGAGCAAACAGACGGCAATGATGGTTCCATTTTTAAAGAAGGCCAACGGAGCCTCCAATCCCTTCGGGGTCAATGAATTGGTATCAGACTTGTCCGTCTGGGAAGAACAATATACTGACTCGTACACCGGCTGGTCACAGCGAGTCATTGTGCTGCCAAATACGCATACAAATTGGCTCCACCATATCCCGTGAAAATAGAATGTGTGGCGCATCCTGACTGATCTGGCTTACGCTTTTATTCTTTACCCTTTACTCGTTGAACAATCGATGCGTAACTGCAGCCATCTATTTCTCGCAGAGTCCAGGATAAGGTGCAGACCTTCCTAACTGCCTGCACTTCTTCCAAACGGCATCGCAGGATCTATTAGGTTGTAACGAATTAAATGGCACTGGCTCGCGTCATTTTTTGGCGCGTCTTTACGGGTTTGATCAAGGACAAACCGTAACATGTGGCATATCATTTAGAAGCGCAAACTTTGCTCTACCAAATTTTCTATGTAAAAGTGGGAAAACTTTAGAGTTTTATTGACTTTTTTGCAGATAGACAAAAGGGTAATCCGAGGCATTTACTTGTATGAATTCAAGCTGGGTACTACAGCTAAGGAGGCGGACGAGAAGATCAACGCCGCATTCGGTCAAGGATGTTCCACAATTCGGACGGCGTATCGTTGGTATCAGAAGTTCCGGAATGGAGATGAGAGCTTGGAAGAACACGAAGGTCGTGGGAGGCATACTGATGTTGATGAGGACAAGCTGAGAGATGTGGTAGAGGAGGATCCACACAAAGGTACCAGGGAGATAGCGAAGGTTCTTGGCGTCAGTCACAACACAGCTGCCCGGCATCTGAAGGAAATTGGCAAGACCAAAAAGCTGGAAAGATGGGTGCCTCACGAGCTGTCTGAGGAGCAAAGAAACCGACGATATGAGATCTGGTCCGCACTGCTTCTACGGAACGAAACGGACCCATTCCTTGATCGCAACCTGTGACGCGAAATGGATAATGTACGACAACAGGCGACGATCGGCACAGTGGGTGGACAGCGATGAGAGCCCCAAGGTTTTTGCGAAGCCGGAATTGCACCAAAAGAAAGTAATGGTGACAGTATGGTGGTGTTCGCTGGGAATTATTCACCACAGCTTCCTCCCTCCCGGTGAATCCATCACGGCAGAGAAGTACTGCATTGAAGTTGAAGAAATGATGGAAAAGTTGAAGGATATCCGGCCGGCCTTGGTAAACCGAAGGCGAGTTCTCCTTCTGCACGACAATGCTCGCCCCCATGTAGCACGAATGACGTTGCAGAAATTGAATGAGCTGAGCATTGAAACTCTACCACATCCTCCGTTTTCTCCCGACCTCTCCCCAACAGACTACCATTTCTTCAAGCATCTTGGCGACTTCTTGGTAGGGAAAATATTCAAATACCAACAGGATGCCGAAAGTGCCTTCGAAGATTTCGTCAATTCCAGAACTTCTGGTTTTTATGCTACTGGGATAAAAAAGCTTGTGTCACGTTGGCAAAGATGTGTAGAATCAGAAGGTTTTGATTTCGATTAATAAACTTGCCTACAAGCCGAGATATTAGCTGTTTAAATTTACAGTGGTTCAGTGCCATTTATTTCGTTACAACCTAATAGTAAAACTAGACGTGGGACGACCTCATCCACTTTTCGGGCAAATCCTTCCTTTACCGAACAGCTCTTCTTCAGCTTCAGATATGTACCAACAAGTCTATTACGGAACCGCCTTCCATGATTTCGTCGCTTTCAGAGATACACATCTTCAAGCTGCATGGTAGTTTAACAAAGGAGGGCTGTCATCTGTGTTCAGAGTAAGAAAATGACTGCAAACTGATGGCCGTGAGATTACAAATTTATTCGACCTGACCACCTTCTTCAGAGGATGAAAGTGTCGCGTTACCAGGAGCACCTGGTGTTGCTCACACTCCGCCTGACGATACGTAGCTTTCTGCTCCTTTTTGCCTCGCTCCTCCGATGAGTAGCTGATTACGCCTCAAGCAACTTGCTTTCCGCCACTAGGTTTGCCTGTGTAGCCTTCCGCTCCTTTTTGAGTTGCTCCTCCACATGAAGCGGCGATTGTGCCTCCAGCGATTGGGTCTCCCCCAGCATGCTGTCTGTTGCCAATTTGATCGCTCGTTGCATCGTCAGCGACTGGGAGCTTGAGAAAATGAGAATTGAGATGTTCAAACCTGGAGGCTGGTAACAAACCAAACCTAAAATGCATTAGGGGAACAACCCAATGCATTTTGACGTCTGCGTGCCTTCTGAAGTGCCTCCAAGGCTGTCATTGTATTTTCCTTTCATTTGAACCATTACATCGTCTCCACGCTTTTTACGGCTCAAGACGGGCTCACATGCATTTCCGGCGCCTATCCAGGATCTCGAAGAGGCTATTGTGACGGGCTATTAATCTTCGATTATGTGGCTATGGAGCCTACGTGCAACGACTCAACCTTGATGCAAGCCGCAAGCGTCCACTAATCTTGGGCAGGTGATTCTCAGATTCTTTATTTTTCATCGTAGTTTTCGTTAGCGCCTGTCCCGCTTGGTGTCGGAGTCCGCTCTTCTGATATAGTGACGCCTCCCGATCAAATGTTTGAGCAGGATGCACACCAGCTATCTGTGCAGCCCAAGTACAACGTATCTAGCCAAGGTTGCCTCGAGCGTTCTTTAGGCCTCTTTCCATGGACTTCAAGCCAATCGTACAGGCGGCGTCCTCGTTAGCCGGAGATAGATGCTGTATTATCGAAGGCGAGCTTCGCGCAACTTGTCGGCTATCAGGGCGACACCGAAGCTCTGTCATATGATGTCAATGCACCGCGGTCCAAGCGAGTAAGGGATCCCTGCCGCGTCAGTCCTGAAGCGCAACGAGATTGCCAAGCAGAGTTCAATAATCGTGCGACGTTATTCGCCCAACGCATAACCGCAAAGTTCGAAAAAGAAGTGTTTTAGAAATCGTTTAGTGTGCGTGCGACGCGCGATGCGATATGACTAGCTTCCATATCGATCGCGAGACGCGACGAATCGATATGGGAGCTTTCATTCCATCACTTCTTGCGTTGAGTGCACACTAATCGCTGCGCGATACGATGCCGCATATAGAGGGCAAATGGATTGATCGCGTCGCTCAGCTTTGACGCCACTCCGCCGGAATGAATCGTGTGAACCCGCGACCAATCGCACAACTCAGCCTTGGGTCGCGTCGCTCTCAAAAATGGAGTGATGCGACTGACCGCGGTGGATTGGGGCACGGTATTGCTGCTCTAGCTGTCCTTTGCAATAGACCCAGAAATCTGTGCACAATGTGTACTTACAGTCCCCGGAGTGCTCATTTGTCGTCCGAGGCACGACTCGATGGTACGCACTGTTCCCCTGGAATCGAGTCGCTTGACAGTTCAAAGTATAAACCGCGCCTTACAGCGGTGAAACATATTAGGTTGTCCCATAAGTCCCCGCCGTTTTTTTTCAACGATTCACTGCAGATTTCGCCGGCGGTCTCTTGCATAGCGCTGCACAGCCTTCGAAAGAGAATGATTTGCTCTATCAGAACATGTATTGCATTTCTTTTTTCACCATGAACTTTGTCAATTTTTAGGTCGTTGAAGTGAAAAGTGAAAAAGTGAAAAAGTAGCGATTTGCGCACTTGTTCTCTCCGCTTAGGTTTATCATTTTTCCGCAGTTTTTTACAGCCGTTAGAAGACAATGTTCTGTACTACAAGAATATGTGTTGGTCCTATTTTCTCACTTGCCCTTTATTGATTTTTAGGCCATCAAATTGGGAATTCCGACTTTTCCGTCCGAATTTTTACCAAAACTCCGGTTCTGTGGTTGGACTTTTTTGCTTGGTGTTATATGTCGTTTGGAAGAGGATGTCTTGCTCAGTAAGAATTTGTGTCGCGTTTATTGGCTCCCGCTGATTTCTGTTGAATATCAACAACTGAAGAAGGAGAAGGAGTTGTTGGTGAAGACGATTTTCCTCTTTTTGGCATTTTGTTGATATTCAATAGAAATCAATAAACGCGACACATGTTCTTATAGAGCAAGACATTGTCTTTCGAATTACATTTAACACCAACCCAAAAATTTCAACCACAGAGCAGGAGCTGTCGGCAAAAATAACCATCCTCCTTCGGACGTCCCAATTTGATGACCTAAAAATTAATAAATGACAAACGAGCAAATAGCACTAACACATATTCTTGTAGCACAGAACATTGCCTTCCGAATGCTATAAAAAACTGCGCAAAAAATTACAAACCTAAGCGGAGAGAACAAGTGCGCAAATGGCTACTTTTTCACTTTTTCACTTTCCACTTCAACGACCTAAAAATTGACAAAATTCATGATGAAAAAAGAAATGCAATACATGTTCTGATAGAGCAAAGCATTCTCTCTTGAAAGCTATGCAGCGCTATGCAAGAGACCGCCGGCGGAATCTGCAGTGAATCGTTGAAAAAAACGGCGGGGACTTATGGGACAACCTAATAAATGACACCGAATGGCGCGAAATTCGATATCTCTGCCGATCGTGGTGCTGTGGTGTGTGGCGGCGCAAGTATAAACCATGCCTAACCCTAGCCGTCCACAAGACCATCATCGTTTCTGTTACACTGAGGCGGCTCTTAGCTTGGTTATGGGCAGACGACAGTTTTATAAACCTTTGATTTGAGGTATCGGGTATCCTCTTGTCGTGGAGCCCCAGTCATCGAGCGCCATTTGGACCAGGTTGCAGTCACGCGTGCATTCTGCTCCAAGGTTTAGGCTGCCTTCGAGTACGACTGTAGACTTAAAATACAAAAGATGTAATTCGTGGGAGCTCAGTGCCATTTTTCCTAACAGCTTCATGCTCATTTACGTTCATCGCAAATAGTCGGTTGTTTCGAGGTCTAGCCTGAGTAGCGGTCGAACTGTGCCTGTGCATGATGCTGATAACTCGTGGTTCTATTTTCATATGCAAGCGAAAACCGAGATCCTTGAAACTAGCTTCTGAAGATCTCGTGTTATAGCATCCACGACGACAACGAAAGGTGGTGGGATAGCACGAATTCTTTCTGCACTCCGACGAGATTGAAAACTCCTTCGATCGCCGCAACGCGTACAGTATAACCTCTCGCAGAACGTGGTCGAAGGCCTCCTCCAACTGCTTTTTCATGGTTCTATCTTCTTTTAGCATCTTATAGCATCTTAGCAAGATATGGCATGCAAATATCACGTGATATAGCGCTTATCGGAACTTGCGAAGTAGGTATTCATAAGGGTCGCGAGTAAACACTGCCTTATCAAATTCCTATGTTTAGGTCTGCTCCAGCTTTTGAGGTTTTTGAAATGTCGTAACATCTTTATTCCTGATAACCTTTCACGATTCGAACTTTGCTCAGTTTACTGCGTATACCAAAGTATTCAACATTTATCTCTGTTGTCTGTTCGAAGCTGAATTTTGTTTTTTGTTGTCTTGCCAGTTAATTACATCCTTGTGGTGCAGGTTTTCTTACGGGACATTGTTGACCCAAACTAGCTATTTAAGGAGCGTTGCGAATTTATTGCGAAGGAGATCGGGTAAAAGATAGCTTATTTAGACCATAAAATTTAAAATCGTTTAAGATCGAACTCAATTTAACCCATGTTACTTATTTACAAAGCGAATGTCATGTCTGCGCATGAGGTCCTATCAGTGAGCACGGAATCGCTAGACTAAAACACATCCACTGCCTTTATAACGCCTTCGGATGAGGCACTGTTTATACCTGTTTATACCACCGCTGGGCAACGCAATTCGAACTCGTAGTAGTTCTTCCTTGAACTCAAGGCGACGTTGGTAACAGCGTTTATTGGGCTTACGTTTCGGCGAAATCGCCTTCTTCAGAGCCTGAAAGGAAAAAAAAACCTAAGTGTGACCACTCCACCAAGGGTCTCCTCAATCCTACTGGATTTTGAGACCAATTAGACGTACACAAGATGAGTAGAAGACAGCAATCGACCTCACCTAACCAACGCCTGGTGATCAGGGCAATAGTGCTCGTGAGGGTAGCAGCGAAGACCGTACCCTGACTAGAATGCTAGCCGGAGGTATGGCCTGAGCTCCCGTGTTATACATATATAGGCACTCCCCTTCCGGTTGATTTTTGGGTCAGTAGCCTGTATCCAAAATGCTTCAAGGGCTTCCCGCGCCGACGTCTGGGGTTCACGCGCTAGAATTTCAAATTTGACCTCAAAGTCCTCTCCGTGGTGGGCGTTGACCCTGTGGCCACCCAGCGCAGTGGAAACTCGCGACCTTTGCTTGCCCTCTATGTGCTCTTTGGCGCGTACATGGAGTGGGCGAGAGGTTTCACCGATATACTTTTTACCACAGCTGTGGCAAGGGGTGCGTAGCGTTCGTATCGGCTGGTCGTGGGCGCCGCGGAGGCGCGCCCAGGTGGCCATACCTGCGGCGTCATCCCCCACTCGCCGGCTCCGCTCACTCTGTGGCACTCGTCGCGCGCGCGGCGGACAACGGCCCGACGGAGGCCGTCGTCGGCGGCCCCACGACGGTGGCCCGACGGGCGAGCGGAGCACGCAGGTCGACCAGATTTGTTGGGACTGCAATCAACAGGATGTTCAGAGGATTTACAAAACCAGTGTAAAACTACATGTTGGCGCTAAACAAACATAGCTCTACATCAGAATTTCGAGCTCTATCTAATGAGCTCTACCTCATGCTCATCAATGCCACCGTTGATACGATATTCTTCAAATTTGAAACTGAAAAATAATTCTTTGCAATCCTGCTGCGAAGCTGTAATAGGTATGTTTCTAGACTAAAATTTCACACAGAATTCAACTACGTCGTCTAAATACCTTTTAGAAAGCTCTTTTTTAGAGAAAAAATTGTATATATCACACCGTTGGGGACATGTCTCTAAGCCGACATTCTACGCAGAATTCAATCACGAAGTTGATATCCTATTCTGTTACATATAAAAGAGTTGTGTGCGTTTTTTGTGTATGTCATTCAAGCGGTACAAAACTTATGCCGTGAGGGTGACCGAGATCGTTGAACACGAATCTGAAGTTCGTTTTGACGTTTCGATCGACCATCATCCGATATTGGTCAATTCATCGATTCTTTATGGATGTCAATCAAGCGGTCCGAAACTTCAGTTCTGGGGATAAACGAGGTCACTGAACACATCGTCTTTCATTGCCCTCTCATAAGACCTCGACCTCCTGGAGGCCGTGCGTCCAGGGGGCCGAGGTTATGTTTATTACCAGGTAGTAGGACATGTCTATTAATCAATTGTTGCTTACCACCGTCATTAGTTCTGTGAATGGAGCATATAGTGAACTAACACAAATTCTCCACTCTACAGTCAATACAGGGTGTCGCTGAGTCGCCTACGCACTTCTACGGTGTTTTCAAACTTCCAGTGCCACTTCAGGATAAACTCCTTCCCTTCGTAGAAAGGCTTAGAGCCGGGCCTGACTCTTGTTATGAGCTTAAAAATGTAGAGAGGATTATTAGAGCGATAGCGAAAGTGACAAATTGTGTAATCAATAAACTCAACGTCACTTGCCTTTCACGTAATTGTCAATTTCTAAACGCTGCACAGGTTAGTGTGGCCAAGTAGTAACAGAATTTTAACAAGCAGTTAGCCCATGCACAATCAATTGAGTCTGAACTGCAGGGTTTCAGTCGCGTGCATGGCGCAACCTTGACTATTTGCACGCCACGGAAATTTCGTTACCCTGTGCTTTTGAAGATGTTAAACATCTTCAAAAGCTTCACTATCACCAATGATAGAACCACTCAAATAGTACATGCATTTTTTAGGATTCTTAGGATTTTTTAGGATTTAGGATTCTGCATTTTTCGCAAGCCATAATGTGTTTTGAACTTTCAAACTTTTAAAGAAGCTCACATCAATCGAAACGACCACTTTTTGGAGAAATTATAACAAGTGTTCAAGCGAAAACAATCATTCGAGTGTAAAATGCAAGGTTTTAGACTAGCGCATGGCGCAATCTATACCCTCACTTGTCAGAAGATTTTTACTTTCTTAAAATTTTATCTGAGCCATCAAGCTCTCCAGTACCCTTACTCTGAGCAAGGTTATCACCTTCAAACATGCGTATACATTTTTGGGACACAGTGTATTTGTGAACATAAATTTCGTAATTGATTTCTGTGTAGAGTGTTGTTTTGGAGACATATCCCCAACGGTGTCATCCACACAATTTTTTCTTTAAAAAAGAGCTCTAGAAGGTATTTAGACGACGTAGTTGAATTCTGTGTGAAATTTTAGTCTGGAAACATTCCTTTTACAGCTTCGCAGCAGGATTGCAAAGAATTATTTTTCAGTTTCAAATTTGAAGAATATCGCATCAACGGTGGCATTGATAAGCTTGAGGTAGAGCTCATTAGATAGAGCTCGAAATTCTGATGTAGAGCTATGTTTGTATCATGCCAACATTTATCTTTACACTGCTTTTCTAATTCCTCTGAACATCCTATTGATTGCAGTCCCAGCAAATCTGGTCGACCTGTGGCTCCGCTCGTCCGTCGGGCCGTCGTCGTGGGGTCGCCGACGACGGCCTCTGTCGGGCCGTTGTTCGCCGCGCGCGCGACGGGTGCCAGAGCGCGAGCGGAGACGGCGAGCGGGGAGATGACGCCGCAGGTATGGCCACCTGAGCGCGCGGCAGCGGCGCCTACAACCAGCCGATACGAACGCCCCCTCCCCTGTGGCAAGTGATCCTGTACACTGTCCCAGAAACGGCGCAATCTCCCTCTCTGCCAGCCGGACAGACCACACAGTTAGGAGTAACACAAAAGCTGTTGTATATGTGGTTTCCCACCAGCCGGCATTTCAGATTACAGGGCAGTAATTCCGTAAGAATTACCGACTAATCAAATCCCGTCCTCCTCAGTACTGACCTCATCAGAGATAAAAAGCATTAGGAAAGGGATCCTGCTAGAACGGAGCGATGCATCCCATCGCGTCGCGCTGTTTCGAGAGGTGATGAGGATGAGCATTCCGTACAGCCGGTGACGTGGTCACGCGATTGCGCACATTTGCGTAGTCGCACACACGTAATTGTGCTCACATTTCCGAGTCCATCTCGATTTCCACAGTTTTCCTCAACAGACTGTGCTCCATTCCACCGCGATCAATCGCTTCGCGCCGATATCGCGAGCGACGCGATTAGTCACGGGTTCACGCGATTCACTCCGGCCGGGTGGCGTCGACGCTTAGCGGCACGATCAACCATTTTTGCCTCTATGAGCTCGTTTATACTTCGACGCCGAGCGACGCGACGCCACGTATTGTGGCCACCTTGATCGGGCGAGGCGATTGATCAGTTTGGCCACTATACATGCCGTCGCATCGCTCGGCGTCAGAAGTATAAACGGGCCTATACATGGCATCGCGTCGTCCTGCGATGGAAGTACAAACGAGGCCTTAGGCTCCGTTTATACTTTATCGCTCGGCGACGCGATTCGAACGGAGCGATGCGTCCCGTCCCGTCGCGCTGTTTCGGACGACGATGAGTACTCCGAACAGCCGGCGACGCCGTCATGCGATTACGTGCAGTTGCGTACCTATACACATGTAATTGTACACAAATTTCCAGGTTCACTGCGAAGGACATCTGCAGCAGCAAAAAGGCCTATGGTATACTCCCGCATCGCTCCAGCGACGGGGCAACTGTCAACGACGTGCCTTCGCTGCAGTGGCGGACGGCGCAGTGGGGCGCGGTTGTCAGTTGACGCGCCATCGCTCCCGCGATGCGTCGCAGAGGGATATTATACCTCGTCGCGGGAGTGAAACATACTCCCGTGCGACGGCCGTCGCAGCCCGTCGCTCGTCACAGTGCAGTGTTAAGGCATTTGACTCTTTTTCCTATACCTCCCGCTCCCCCGCTGCGTTTGTCTGAACATTCCTGCAGCACGATGCTCTCAGTTAGTCTAACTGGGCTCTTGAGCGAATTCACGACAGAACTCACGGCGGGTGTGATGGACAGAGCACGATTTTCGTCACTGCACTGGACCAGCTGATTCGCTAAAATTCAGCAAAGGTTTCCGTCTGCAGAACTGCGCGAAGTATGTCAGCCTCAGCGATGGCGATGGCTCGCGACGCGCATCGCGAGCCATCGCGTTGCTGCAGCGGGCGGGAGCATACCATAGGCATAAGGCGCTGGTTCACTCGGGGCAGTCATAACTCCAACGCCGCGCGAGCCCCTGGCGTCGCTCACGGTGTGCGACGAAATTGTACGAGTTGTCGCGGTCCGACTGTCTCCGACAGGGACGGCTAGTGACACCATACGCGCGCGGTAGCCGTGCTTGCTGCTGGGCGTGCTAGAGAGCGACACCGCGTTTTCGCGTAGAAGAAGTGGTTCGACGAGACACGTCTGATGTTTCATTTTAGGGAATTCTATGCTTATCTAAGATTACATGCTGTAAGATTACATGCATATTGCTATTCTATTGTTCTACAAAGTCGTGCTGATGCTAGGTGACAGCAATGAGGCGCTAGCTGAGGGATTTGGCAACGATGCTCTCTTCTTCTTCGCTGAATTAATGGCCAGCGCTATAGCCTGTGCCAACTATTTCGTAAGGAACTTTGTGTTAGCGCAAATTCATTCCGATTTGACCAGTGACGTGCAGGGACTTCGAGACTCATTCAAAATGGGCGAGTCGATCAAGCTAGACGGTTGGAGGCCGAGCGGCCCAAGGCTGTTCATACTTGTCCTATAGGTTACGACAACGCCCTATTTCGAGTTCTTACAAACTGTGGACGTCAAAAAATAGCGGAGAAGCTTGAGCACTGGACAAATTCCGTGCCCCGCGGCTAGCCATGCGTCACCGAGCGTACGTCGTTTCAGGGCAGCAACGCCGCGTTGGAGTAACGTTCTGGAGCCGACACACCTGGCAGTAGCGGCAGTGGTATCGGCGGCAGCAAAAGATCAAGCATAGGGGCAACGATTTGGCGGAAATCGTTCCCCTATGCTTAAGGCCACCACAAACTTCTGCGGCAACGCCGCAGCCCTATCCTAAACCATAGGGCAGGGACGCAGAGCTCGTCGCCGGGCGTCCCTGCCCTATCTATAACCATTGCGGCGAGCGGCGTTGCCGCAGAAGTGTGTGGGAGCCTTTGGGCATTTACCGCCGCCGCTGCCGCTGCTGCCCAGTGTGCAAGGGCCTATACCGTGCCTCAATCAACCGCGATCAATCGCATCACGCCGATTTCGAAAGACAAATTTTTGCGACACGATCGGACGTTGAGCGATGCGATTGGTCGCGGGTTGATGCGATTCACTCCAGCCGAGTGGGGTCGACGCTGAGCGGAGCAATCAATCAATTTGCCCTCTATACGTAGCATCGCGTCGCCCTGCGATGGAAGTATAGACGGGCCTAAGACACAGTTTCCGATAGTTATTCTTCGGGATGCAGCAAGCTTACATTTACACAATAGAAACCCACTCTAGTTCAGACGCGTTCCGCACCGCTGCGCCGCTGAACTGTAATTCGGCAAGATACTTGTGCAGATGTAAAACGACCAGGATTGAAATCCGATCTCACAAGGAAACTGAAGAGGAGCAAGATATGCTTACTGTGTTTCGCAATCAGAGTTATCGCTCCACGGCTTCGTTCATAGTCATGAGCGACGCGCTCCACAATGTATTACGCCTTTGGTGTGCTCTAGCGAAGCTCTCGGCGGCGGAGCACCAACAGCCACTCATCGTGACGGGACCGTTTCCATATGGGGCCCAATTCCGCTGTAGTTGTGGATTTAGCGGGAATAGTTGTTGCGCCGCAGTACTGTACACAATAACGAACAGTAGTGGAGGAGGAACAATCGCTCATGAACTCTCCTCGCTGTTTTTCGTCTTGTTAAACGATTTATACAAGAATTTTTGAGCTGCTTACATTATTTTTTCTAGTAAGCAAATCAAACTTTCTACTTCCCGATATTGCTCGTAGTCTGAAAGGCTTCTATATATCGAATATTTGCCACGAATTCGATCACTCGTCTAGCAAGCGCGCGATTTGTCCTCTAATCTGCTGCAAATCATGGCATCTGCAGTTCTTAAGCGCAGAGCGGAAGAAGACAGTTTCAGCTAAAAGCGCCTTATTTCCGTTCAGATTTTTGCGGAAGTGCTCACGTCATCCTTTTTACCCTTGCAAGCTGTTGATGATACGCTTCATCTTCGGGAAGTTTCTTTTTTTTCAAGGTCCTAGTTGCAGCTTATCCAAGGCCTATTCTCACGGTAAATTATCACTTCTTTTCTGGGACTGTTCTAAAAAAATTGCTAACAGCGAAATTCAAAAAAAGGAAAAAATTCGCATAAGTGTTGCTAGCTGAGCTCTGCGTTTTCTCCCGACCATCGCTTTTTTCTGCAGTTTGTAAAGGAGCTTTTCTAAAGTAGCTCTGGATGTTTTGTATATAACAAAACTGCGCATTGTTGTATTTATGAAACAACTTTATTTATTTATTTATTTATTTATTACATAAATAATGTAACATAAACAAATGCTTGCTCACGTGACCTACTGTGAACATAACGGTACTAAATAAAACACAACTAACATAGCTTCTTACGAACCACTAATGCCTCAAACGAATTCACAGACATATTAATGAAATTCTCATTCTTACCTAATAATAAGTTTAGTTCTCTGAGATTTCTAGGAAGTTTGCAGAAGACTTGAACTAATTGAAACTCAGAGGGCAGTCGAAGGAGGCGGGGGTACTCGAATGCGCCCGGATCCACCTTACAAACTAACAACATAATTGAGTGCTCAATCAGTCGAATCCACAATTGTTCGTTCGTTCCCACTAGTGCTGCAGGGTTGGGAAGACTAGAGCAATTGACGGCATGAGTGTGCAGTCTGCAAAACATCGAAATTCTCCTAGGCCTTTGATGACGACGATACCGTAGAAACGTCAGGCGTAGTAAAGTTGAATATAACAAGCATGCGTGGCACAAAAGATCTGAAACTGTTATTCAATTATTTGTTTATTATCATTCACTGCACATAAGTACACATTGCAAAAACATTAGGAATGTCAAAATCATCGCTATGATTCCGCAGTGGGCATTCATCTTTATTTCTTAAAACCTTGAAGAGGAATATAAATACAATTAAAAAATCATTGATATTTCTAACGTCTTTGCAATATGTACTAATGTGGGATCTAAACGAATTAAACATTATCAATTAGGGATGCCAATGTGTTTTTTCAAGCGTACAAGGTACTTTGCTAGAAAGAGTTTAAGATAGCTTCGCAAAGAGGCTCATGGCACGTCGTTAGGGTTTTTATATGATCAAATTCCGTCGAGCATTGAGAGAAATCTCAATTTTGGATTGCCCCCTCTGTCACTTAACAAGAAACGTAGCGACCTCTTCCTTTTTCACGAAATCGTTCACCGGGAGATTGGCATTAAACGAGCGCATCTTGTGACTGTGAAAGCAAAGAACATTCGAGGTGGTCCAATCAGATATGATGCTGGTAGTGCTAGACTAAATCGTCGACGTTTTTTCTATTGATAAGACACTTTCCTCGTTTAGAGGAGCTTGACAAGAAGCATGATTTACCACAGAGCTGCAATGCCTTCAAGAAATTCCCTCATTAAATACTTACAGTAAGGGTTGAGTGAGTTTGGAATTATTGACCATGTTAGAATCTCGTCCATGTCACCGGATATTTTGCCTAATCTGCTTTATGTCCTTCAGAGGTGTTTTTCCTTGTGAGGCATACTCGTTTCTGTTATCCGCTCATTTTTTTCAGGACTGTTTTTCCTACCAATGGCCAACTTATTGGTTAGTATTTTCATAGTTAGCCTGTTTTTAATAAGTTTGAAGTTCTGCATTGTTGGTTATCCTCTTGACTTTTTTTTACTTCTCCACACAGTTTGTGTTTGGGTGGCCAAAGAATAGTTCCTGATTATGATTATATTTTAATCTTTCATTTACATTTTTTTTAAATTTTGAATGATTGTACTATTCCGATCGACATGTGTATTCGAAGTATCAGTTTAAAGAGGCCCTTGAAGCACAGGGCCCGCCCCGGAATCGTGTGTGTTGAAGTTATAACTGACGACCAAAATGCCTTTATGGAAGCTTTTCGCCTTTTCGCTTTGACCTTTTATGTTTGTTAAGGCTTTCATAAAATATTTACTTTAATTATAATGAAGCAAAGCAGGGCTACTATTGGCGAAACAAACAAACAGATGTTGTGACATTTCTCAGGACATGACATTCGCTGTTATTCTAAAAAATTCAAATTGCAATCCGTGGTTTCCCTTTTCTTTTTATTAGAGTTTTATTTCATGAGTTTGTTTCTGAATTTACAGCTTGGTTAATAGTTTTCCATTATTGCTGTTGTTCTGTTCTAATGTTTAGGCTTAACGCTTGGTATTGAGCACACTCTCATGTGCTTGAATAAATAAATAAATAACGTCTCAGGCTATAATACCGTTGAAGCCTTCCTCAAACGTCGTCCGTCGAACCGGTCACTGATCTTTAGGCTCTTTTTTCTTTTTTAGGTTCTTCTAATAGTTGTTTCTCCTGCCGTTTCGTTTGCGTTCTTTAATAGATAGTTTTGGTTGTTCCTTTTATTGTGTCCTTGCAATGGTTGGTTGTCCACACGATATTTCTCGTTTAATAAACAAATAAACATGTATAATTTATAGCAAAGCATAGAAAGAGTACTTGGCGCAATCTTAACATACTACAGCAAGACCAGACGTTTTGACGTTGCGGTGGCCTAAAAGGTACCCAATGGAATCAATTAAGTTGACGAGAAGCGTTACACTTCCCTCGGCTACACTTTCTCGGCCGTTTCATGCACAGCCATTTAAAAGTGCATGTTAAAATTGGCTTCGCAAGTCTGAAGTCATTAAGACGCTCGTCCCGCTTCTATTTTTGTACCATAAAGGATAAAGGATAAAGGACGACGTTATTCAATCCCTTCTGGGATGCGCCAGCGCATTCTACTTCTACGGGATGTCGTGGAGGCGACATGAATGCGTATTTGGCCATGCAATGACTTGCGGTGGCCAGCCGATGAACAAGTCAGCGCTTTATCCTTCTCAGACAAATCTGGTACCAATTCACCGACCCCGGAGGGATGGAAGGCTTGGTTGGCCAGGGCGGGAAATCCGAACCAGCAACCTGGTATCGGGTGCACGCGACAGTCGCGCCTCCTCCGACTGTGCTACTCGCGCGTTCTTGTACCATACGTCTATATATTGCGTTTGTCTGGTAAGGTTGCGAGAACATTCATGTTTATGTGAATGATTAATTTGAATGGGGTTACTGCAGAATGTTTATTCAAATTTATTTAAGAAGCAGCTCTTTTTAAATCTGAAGCCTGGCCTTTTTCCTTATATCGCATTTGGGGAATGCTGCTACAGTGTTTTTAAGTCAGAAGATTTTTACATCTTACTCTACATCTTAGTTAGGGCAGTTTATTGTTCACCAGCTGAGTATTTACTTATCTGCCTTTCAATATTTTGCATTATGCGGCGTCTCATTGGATTGTTAACCATGCATCTTCGTTTTCTCTTTTTCTCGCCATTTGTCCGTTCTGAAAGCTGGCCATTTCCTCCACATATCCTGTTTCTTGCCATCCTTGGCCATTTCCTTCACGTATCCGGTTCCCTGCCTTCTTATCTCATGATCAGTAAGAACTCGGACCTCTATGTATTTTGCCTTGAATGAATTGTAGTTCTAGCAATCGTTTCTTGAGATTGAGGACCTTGATCCCCAACTGTGGACACTGAACTGCTGCCAAACAAGAAGTTAAAATGCACTCAATCCTGCTCCTCCACGGCTTCCTGGACCGGTGGACAGAGCAGTATGGTGGTCTTGAAGGTGAAATAGAAACTCGGCAGGCACGATGAAGGAGAAGAAGGATCTATCCTAGTCGGAAGGGGCAACCGTAAAGTGTCAGTTGCCGACGTCGTCTTATGCCAATCCACCATATCCCCTAAATTTGATTTTATCCCCTCTTATCATGAGACAGCAGCTCTCATAGATGCCTAAGCAAAAGATTGGAGACGCACATCACTACAATACCGGCCTTATCTTTTGATCTTTGGGCTGAAAAAGCGAAAAAAACCGCCTTTTCCTTTTTCT